>PISX010003151.1:98376-143753 GCA_004024625.1 Mellivora capensis | reverse complement strand
CCTCAACTCCCTTCTCCTCTCCATCTCCCCATGTCCTCTGTGTTATTTGTTATGCTCCACAAATAAGTGAAACCATATGATAATTGACTCTCTCTGCTTGACTTATTTCACTCAGCATCATCTCTTCCAGTCCCGTCCATGTTGCTACAAAAGTTGGGTATTCATCCTTTCTGATGGAGGCATAATACTCCATAGTGTATATGGACCACATCTTCCTTATCCATTCGTCCGCTGAAGGGCATCTTGGTTCTTTCCACAGTTTGGTGACCGTGGCCATTGCTGCTATAAACATTGGGGTACAGATGGCCCTTCTTTTCACTACATCTGTATCTTTGGGGTAAATACCCAGTAGTGCAATTGCAGGGTCATAGGGAAGCTCTATTTTTAATTTCTTAAGGAATCTCCACACTGTTCTCCAAAGTGGCTGCACCAACTTGCATTCCCACCAACAGTGTAAGGGGGGTCCCCTTTCTCCACATCCCCTCCAACACACGTTGTTTCCTGTCTTGCTAATTTTGGCCATTCTAACTGGTATAAGGTGGTATCTCAATGTGGTTTTAATTTGAATCTCCCTGATGGCTAGTGATAATGAACATTTTTTCATGTGTCTGATAGCCATTTGTATGTCTTCATCGGAGAAGTGTCTGTTCATGTCTTCTCATTTTTTGACATGATTATCTGTTTTGTGTGTGTTGAGTTTGAGAAGTTCTTTATAGATCCTGGATATCAACCTTTTGTCTGTACTGTCATTTGCAAATATCTTCTCCCATTCCGTGGGTTGCCTCTTTGTTTTGTTAACTGTTTCCTTTTACTATGGCACCAAGAACCATAAGATACCTGGGAATAAACCTAACCATAAGATACCTGGGAATAAACCTAACCAAAGAGGTAAAGGATCTGTACTTGGGGAACTACAGAACACTCATGAAAGAAATTGAAGAAGACAAAAAAAGATGGAAGACCATTCCATGCTCTTGGATCGGAAGAATAAACATGGTTAAAATATCTATACTGCCTAGAGCAATCTATGCTTTTAATGACATTCCGATCAAAATTCCACCGGTATTTTTCAAAGAGCTGGAGCAAATAATCCTAAAATTTGTATGGAATCAGAAGAGACCCCAAATTGCTAAGGAAATGTTGAAAAAGAAAAACAAAACTGGGGGCATCACGTTACCTGATTTCAAGCTTTACTACAAAGCTGTGATCACCAAGACAGCATGGTACTGGCATAAAAACAGATACATAGACCAGTGGAGAAGAGTAGAGAGCCCAGATATGGACCCTCAACTCTATGGTCAAATAATCTTCGACAAAGCAGGAAAAAATATACAGTGGAAAAAAGACAGTGTCTTCAATAAATGGTGCTGGGAAAATTGGACATCTATATGCAGAAGAATGAAACTCGACCATTTTCTTACACCGTACACAAAGATAAACTCGAAATGGATAAAGGACCTCAATGTGAGACAGGAATCCATCAGAATCCTAGAGGAGAACTTAGGCAGTAACCTCTTTGATATCAGCCACAGCAACTTCTTTCAAGATATGTCTCCAAAGGCAAAGGAAACAAAAGCA
The DNA here is from genome assembly GCA_004024625.1 of Mellivora capensis. Lineage (NCBI taxonomy): Eukaryota > Metazoa > Chordata > Mammalia > Carnivora > Mustelidae > Mellivora > Mellivora capensis. The sequence goes on along the minus strand of PISX010003151.1, from coordinate 142,175 downwards.
AAAATGAACTTTTGGGACTTCATCAAGATCAAAAACTTCTGCACAGCAAAGGAAACTTTTTTTTTTTTTTTAAAGATTTTATTTATGTATTGGACAGAGAGCACAAGCAGGGGGAACGGCAGGCAGAGGGAGAGGGAGAAGCAGGCTCCCCACTGAGCAGGGAGCCTGGTGCGGGGCTCCATCCCAGGACCCTGGGATCATGACCTGAGCCAAAGGCAGACACTTAGCTGACTGAGCCACCCAGGCATCCCTCCCTAACTTTTTCATATAAGGAAACCAAATATAAGTTACTTGACTAACATTTCCAGTTAACTAAAATGAATGAGGCTTGAGCCTAGATCTCCTGGCTTCTTATCTGTTTCTTCCCCTATAGTACATGTGAATATATATTTTTTAAAATGATGGGCAGGAATGATATAACTTTATCTTAACCTATTTCACATGTAGACAAACTTGTAAATATCAGGAAATATACTTAATTTATAGTGTGTTTATTTTCTTGCTTATGAAAAGAGATCAGCAGTGCAAGGCATTATTGAACTCTTAAGTTCTAAGAGAAAGGAAAGTGAGTGGGATTCTGGCAAGGAAGAAAGCATTTACTTGTCAAAGATTTGGAATTTACTGTGGTTACTGAGATTAAAATAAATCTAAAACTTGACTTGGCAGAGGATTAAAAACAAAGCAGCTCCAAAGTGTGTGCACATCATGGAGAAGATGCCATTTTTCCTTCAGGCGTCCAAGGGGGAAGGGAATATTGTTTCTTTGTGTTGCTGAAGCTGATTTATTTAGTTATGATTTCAACATGTCTACAAGGCAAACCCCAGAAAACGTTGCACAACACCACCAAGCAGAACAAATGGTGCTTTTCTCCGCCCCCCAGGTCCCCCTCTTAAGATTTTTCAAATAAAACACAGCAGTGTTTTTTTTTTTTTGTTTTTTGTTTTCAAATTGTTTAAATAGCTCTGATTATGTTTGACTATTGGGAGTGGCAGGTTTTAGAATCTTAAGTGGTAGTACAGGTTCCTGAACAAGAAAGAGAATTAAAGGTGATGTGACTTGATTATTGGAATGTGTAGAATGTAACGCTGGGAGAGGTATTCTGGTCTGCCGCAGGCTGCTCTTAGTAATGGGTCTTCTTTTTAAAAGCCCTATTATTATTGGAAATTTATTTTGGAAACTACTAAAGAAGAAATTTGACAGAAAAGTAAAACAAACCCCCTTGTCTCATATTTCCTTTCCACACAGGGACCTTGAAGAGATACCTTCAATATTGTCAAGTCTCAATTATCCTGGGATAAGTTAGCATTATTATCATTGTCCTCACAAACGTGAATTGAACACACGTGGCTTTGTACCTAGGTGCAGCACAGAGAAAATTAGCAAACAAGATCCTTATCCATTTGGAACTTACTGAGAGTGGATATGCTAGCACATAGTTCAACAAATTCCAAACTCAATTGTCCACATACTCTCTAAACAACCCCTCCCTCCCTCTATTCTCTATCTTCTTTAATGGCCTCCCCATCCTCTCAGCTGGAAACCTCACATTCATCTTGAGTCCTTATGTTTTCTTAGTCTCCACAACCAATCTTTCAACAAGTCCTATCACTTCTGTCTCCACAATTGCTTTTGAATATGTTTGTTTCCTTTTCTCCCTTCTCATAGCTATTGCCCTGCATAGGCCTTTTTCACCTTTCATTCCAGTTCTGGGGAGAGCTGCTTATCTACTTTCAGGCTTTCCTTTTCCAATCCATCCTCCATAGTGCTGTCAAATTTCTTTAAAGACAGATCTAACCCTATCATTCTCTGACTTAAAAACCCTTGATGGGTCCCTATTATGTTGAAGGGATAAAATCTAACCTCCTTAGCTTGTCATGCAGGTGTTTCATAGTCTGGCCCCAATCTACTTATTCTCACCTTATTTTCTGCCATAGTTCCGGTCCCCCACCCCCACTCTCTGCCGCCAAGAACACGTGATCATCTACTCTGTCCTGCCAGTTTCCTTATAGTCCCCTGAGCTTGCCCTCTCCTTGTGCTTTTGATCATACTATTCTTTGTTCCCTATTCACAGAATACTCTTCTTTGATAAACTGTATGAAACAACTGAGGAAACTGGAGATTTGACAAAGAATACTTTTGACACAATAGGACAAAAGAAACGAGCCATGTGGACAGAACCAGGCATTAGGGACAACCGTTAGAGCAGAGGTCGGATTAGGAGCTGCAGACTACTTCTGCGTGAGGCCAGCCAAGAGGAAGGACCTAATTCCATAAGGTAGTAAAGCCAGAGCAGTGATGAGCTGGTTTGTAACAGTATTAGGGGAATGCTTCCTTCCTATTAGTACACATAGCCAAGAGCCAGCTCCTGTTTTTATAGGTGGAGGATAGAAGAAAAGAGCCTTAGTAGATTCCTGTTATAGTTCAAGAATTAAGAGAAAACTCATTACCCTTAGCTACCTACTACTCCTGCCTTATTTCACTTTCCAAGGGAGTAAAGAATGGATAAGAACCCACTAAAAGGGGTACCTGGGTGGCTCAGTAATGGCTCGGGTCATGGTTTCGGAGTCCTGGGATCAAGCCCTGCATCAGGGGGGAGACGGCTTCTCCCTCTCCCTTTGCTGCTCCCCCTGCTTGTGCACTCTTGCTCTCTTTCTCTGTCTCTCAAATAAAATAATTTTTTTGGAAAAAAGAACCCACTAAGAGCCTTTACACTGATGCGTTAAGAGTCAATAGGATGGAGCCAGAGATGATGGGTTTACGGAATAAACTGAATGAAGGAAAACAGCAGCCTTTTACCTAGGAAATAGAGGCTTTCTCCTGTTTGTGCCTAGGCATGCTCTTACCTAACCTTTGCATATTCTTGATTAACTTTTCTCCATTTTTTTTACATGTCTAATTCTTTTTTTAAAATTATTTTTTATTATGTAAGTGATATATTAACATGTTCAGAACACTCAGAGTATCAGTGAAGGCTACTTTGACATTCCCCTCACCACCATCATCCCAATCCCAATCATCTTCCCACAGACATCAGAAGATGACAACTATTTTCTTTTTTGGGTTTATCCTTCAGATCTTTTTCTGTGCATTGACTTAGAGGTACACATATGGGTAGATAAGTAGGTTTATGAAAGATGTATAGTACTGTTTTGTGTGTGTGTTTGTGTCTGCTTTCCCCACAAAAGTGGTATCATACTGCCTCTTATTTGGTAAACTTGCTTTTTAGATTCTACAGTATATCTTGGAGATCTTTTAATATTAGTATAGATGATTTCTCACATTTTTTTTTCAACTTCTACCCCATAGTATCATCTCTAGGGCCAGCTTGTCCTTTTCCTCTTCTCTTGGTAATCTCATATGGGCAATTAGAAGGTAAAATAGAGAAAAAAGTACAATAAGCAAGTATTGATCCTGCTGCCAATTAAATAAGAAAGAAGCTTGCAATTGCTGGCTGGGGGAGGAATGTTTTCCTTAAAAATTAGACTGTCTTAGAAGCTCTGTTGGACCCAGTTCAAAGGACATCACTAACATTAACACTCTCCCCACTCCTTTTCCCTTCCCCGACCCCCCAATTACTGGCATTGCTGGAAATTAAATGTAACCAGGGCTCTTTGGTGGTATGTATACATCTGGTTTTCCCTTTTCCATATGCTTAAGTCTTCCTTCCTCAATTGCTTCTGTTTAGCACTTAATTTAAATTCCCAAATTAATTCAAGAAGCAAATTTGATATCTGTAAAATGAGGGTGTTAGATGATCTTTTAGGGATTTTACAGTTCTAGGATTCTTTTAAATTACCATTTTGTTTTGGAGAATACATTCTGATAAATTGACTTTTTTTGTGCTTGATTTAGGTTGTGTTTAATTATGATTATAGATGATTTAATAACATTGAAATAGATGAAACTTATGCTACTTCTTTGTCACTCTTCCTCGAATGTTTCCTTTAATGTTAAAAGTAAGCCTGTCAAAGGACTTCATAACTATCAAGTATTATTATTACCACCAAAATGTAGGACTGAGTCAATGTGAAGGGGAGGTTCTGAGAAAGTACTTGTGAGATGTTTGCACTTATTATGTGTTTTTGAGTGTTTAAAGATTTAAGAAGTCCTATCGTACACCAAGAGCAAAGGGTTAAGAGTCAGGAATTGGGGAATCTGTCCCGGCCCATCACTGACTCACTTTGTGATGGCAGGTCACTCCCTGCTCTTAAATTTCCCCATCTGTAGCATGTAGTAGATTATTTCTGACTCTTAACTTACAAAGGGATGTTTTCTGAGATAATAAAGATAACCACTGCTGGTTATTTTGTGCTGCTTGGTAGAGATTCTATGTAAATTAATGGCAGCAGTAGGGTGGTTTTTGCACTGTTTAAGAAAGTTCTTGAAAGTGAGCAAAGTTCTCAGAATAGGTCATCTAAAGTTCTGTCTATCATTTCTCTTAGGCCAACAAAGCATGCTCTATGTTAGGTAGAACAAAGCTGAAAACTAATAGAAAAGGAAAGGTCGGTAACATTGTAGGAGTAAATCCATGATGTTTTCACATAGCTCTTTCCAACTCTAATGTTTTGAGTCACAAAAAAGGCTGCTTTTTACCAAAGTTAGTGACCCACCTTTCAGGTTTGTTTGTTCGTTTGTTTGTTTTTTTGTGGGGAGGGAGTGGAGGATATTTGTATTTTTATGTTGTTCAAATAGTTTCCATGAGTTCTGTCATTTAGATAAACTTGGAATAGAAAGCCATATGTAAAATTTGCCATTTTGCTTGAATTCTAACTTTCTGTGGAGCTATTGTGTCAAGTTCTCTTTCTGAGTTCCACTTTTTACGTTGTGATTAATGGCTTTTTGTTACAAAAACAGGTAAGAGACTCTTAACTTTCCTGAAAAATGCTTGTTGTTTTGTTTTTTGGTTTTGGGTTTTTTGGTTTTGTTTTTTTTTTCTTATGCAAAACACCAGTAAACTCTCTTAAAAAAATTTTAGATGAAAAGAGATATTTAAGGAAGAGTTTAAAGAAATGCATTCTTTCTCATTGTACTTCTTTCTAAACTGATGTCACCCCAGGGGGATGTGAGAATTCTTTCAAAGCTTAATGTCCAACTGGTGAGCAAAACTGACAGTTGATTGCATGAAGTCCAGCAATGTTTGCTGGGTTTTCTGCATCTGGAGACTATTCTGTTATGATGTGAAAAATTAAGATTATAATTTTTAAAGTATATATTTCACAATCAAAGTATTTATAAACATGTATGAAACTTGTATAACCTATGCTGAAATGGAATGGATATGTTTATACCTCAGTAGGTAAACTACTCTGGAATGCTTCAAACCAGTCTCAGTTGGAAGCAAGACATTGTGAACTGATGTTGTAAAAATGGATCTGTTTTCTTATTCAGCAGTTTCATATGATTTTTGAAAGATGGCTGGTGTTTGGTTAGTTCCAAATTTAAGTTTGTTTACCTCTTATGCCAGCAGAACATGTTTTCTTTCTATCTGTAAATTTAGTAGAATTGGTCTCCGGGTATAGCTTTGCAGGTAAAACAAGGTTACTTTTGGATTCCTCTTGAAGTTTGTAATCCAATCAGTCGAGTAACCAAGCATAGCAATTAGAGAGGATACCATTGACATGCTTTGCATCTCTGTTGTTTTTCCTTTCTTTGCCTGCAAACTTCAGCTGAATTGTAGCTTTGTACTCTGAAAGATTGTTATTGGGGCACCTGAGTGGTTCATTCGGTTAAGTGCCTGACTCTTGATTTCGGTTCAGGTCATGATCTCGGGGTCCTGAGATGGAGACCCTGGTCTGTGCTAGGCCTGGAACCTACTTTAAGATTCTCTCTCTCCCTCTGCCCCCCCCCCCCCCCCCCAAAAAAAAAGAAAGAAAAAAAAAAGAGAACTTGTTATTAGAATAAAGGCAGTTTGATAGCATAGAAAATTTGGAAAATGGAGAGAGGGGAATGAACTGTAATAGATAGGATTTGAACTGAGTCTTGAGAATGAATGGTTCTTAATATATTCCAGACTGCCTCCTGGAGAGTTTGTGTTCTGTGTGACTAGTATGTTACACATACATATGGCTACATAATTCAAAGTTTATTTAATTCAGTGGAGACAAACATTTAAAAGACGTAGAGATGACTTTTCATTGTGAATGTGTTTACTATAAAAGATAGCCTTGCCACGTTCGTGCATTCTTCTCCCTTTAAGAATGGAACCAAATTTTTTGGGGGGGGGGGAGTGGGCTTAAAAATAATGATTAGGCTCTCAAGATAGTTTGAGTGCCTTATGCATGTTCTAGCTGGCAATATTCTTAGTCCTCTTATATTCAGCATGTGGTCTATACATGAGACCCCTGTAATTAGCCAGTAGTACTTCTCGGCCTTGTCTTTCACAAAGATTTATAGTATACTTCAGGTGGTGTCAGATAGCCAGCAGAAGACTGAGTTAGCTCTCCTAACTTAAAAAAGTTGTTTCCCTGATACCAGTATTATTAAAATATGATTAAAAAGTCATTTTCTCTTATTATTGACATGATTAATAACTTTATTGTTTGAACAACCTAAGAAGTTTAAGTTTCTTGTGTGTGGTTTTGGAGTCTTAGGTAAGCTGGAAGAACCTAGGCTTTAGAGGGGATCATTTGTGGTGTGTTCTGGAGTGTTTTGCAAGGAAGAATTATTTAGGCCAGCTGCCTTTCATATCTGTACTTGCCAGAGCCAAAAATCGAAGCGGCAAGAGTGTCTCAGTAAAAATACATTCTCTTTCCAGGGCAAAATGACAGGAATTCAGACTACTTTATAGGTAATCAGTATAAAAAAAGGTGAATTTGTTTTCTGATTGGTTGTCAAGTTAATACACACTCCTATTGCTATATTCTGTTTAAACTGTAATTATCAGAGAAATCTCGTTAAGCAGAATTTTCTGAAATGAAGCCTGTTACATCAGCCCCTTTGGCTTTATGGGGAACTATCATCGTGGCATGAACTGAGAGATGATTACTCAACATATTCATTCGGAAATTCTTCACCTCAAATTTTGCTTCAAATCCATGGCTTCATATGGAAAGAGCACAGTGAGAGGCAACACTAGATTTCTAAACATAACTCTTTTCCTTAAAAATCTCTCAGTAATCAAATTGCTCTGTATGAGCAGATCCCAACAAAGGTTTGGGATTGGTTGGTTTTAGGACATCTTATTTAAACATTCTTCTAGGGACAGGTCTATGCTGACTAGACCTATAAATATCAAAATCATCAACACAGTGATGACAATGTAATTAGCCACATCTATCAGCAATGTATAATCAACTATATCTAAGGCTGCTGAAAGGTCCACTGTGGTAAAAATTCTGGCTCTACTTTTGACTCTCATTAATGACCCTAAGATTTTGGACTGAACTCTATAAATGGCCTTGAATCTAACCTGGAATCTGTTCTATACTTCTAGGTTAGGAAACTAGAGTAAAACAAATTTTTGATCAAAACTAGATAAAAAAATTTTACCCTACAGCTAGGATAAATTATGATAGAGTGAGAAACCGGCAGTAAAAAGTTTTAGTGAATAGGACCCTCAAAGGAAGCTGTATTAAATAAGTGATTGTTGCGCTCAGACCTTAAAAATTGTCTAAACTGTTACAGTAAATTTTATGTAAATTGTTCATGCTAAATATTTTCATTATATATTTGTATTCCTTTGTACTTCCCATTTGATGAAGTTTTCAAACCGTGGTTTGCTGGAGGGGCAAAAAAAAAAAAAAAAAAAAAATCAAACCCAAACCACATAGGACAAATTGAATTACAAACCTGGTGTGGTCCTTTAACTCAATTACATCTAATTTGTGTTATTTTAGTCATCCTGGGTGGCAGCTGTTCTGTGTAAATGCCCATAAACATTTTCAGTGTAAGATTTGTCTGGATTATAACTCCTTAAGATTGATAGTAGCCTATTTCTATTTTAAGGAGTGAAGTTAATCTATTAATTTGGTGTATCAGGACCACTTTAAAAATTAACAATGTAATTGGTTTGTTTTTTAAATAGACCTTTAAAAAGTTGAGCATCTGATGTTTTCTTAAATGTTTATTTTTATATAACTTCACCTCATTTTCTTATTTCTTATGCTTCTACTTAAATTTCTCCTAAGAATAGCCTCTTAATTACTTCATTACTTAATTCATTCAGACAATTATCAATCTGAGGGGAAGAGAATACATAATTTTATATTCTGTATACCCAAATAAATATTTTAACATTCTAAACCAAAATTTGGAATGATCTGGAAAGACAGACATGAAAGAATATGGATTCAGGATTGTTCTGTTCAGTATAATTGAAATGGAAATTTCAGTTAGAATTGAGTTATAACTGAGTCTGAAAATGCAGTTGAATTTACAGAAATGAAGACATCAAAACTCAAGAGACTCATGTGAAAGGTGATGCAGGAACCACTTATATGAATGGTATCTAACAATTGATGATAACTTGTCCACTCATCTTTCTGACTTTAATTCTTACTATTCTATTATCTTTTGAGAAACATACTTTGTTTAATTCACCGAGTATCAATTACTTGGAGAGGAAAAAGACACCCAAATGTCTTTTTAACATCATAGGTGAAATCTGCAGAATCAGTGGAAGAATGCAGAAGAAAACACACATGATAGAAGGACCTCAGCTAGTTTTCTAAGGTGGGCAAATGGGACAATGTTAAGTAGGGAATTATGGTGAAGAGATACTATTCAACAGAGACAGACATGGAAGAAAAATCTTAAGTCCTCAAAACTAATCTATGATCTAGGAATATGTTTGGTACTTTTTTTTTTTTTTTACTATATTTAGTAATTTTATTTTCTTAAAATTTTAAAAAAGATTTTATTTATGTGTGTCTGTGTGTGTGAGAGAGAGAGAGAGCGAGAGAGCAAGCATGAGTGGGGGAAGAGGCAGAGGAAAAATGATGAGCACACTCCCTGCTGAGCAGGGAGCCCAATGTGGAGCTTGATCCCAGGACCCTGAGATCATGACCTGAGCTGAAGGCAGATGCTTAACCGACTGAGCCACCCAGGTGCCCTGACATTTAGGAATTTTCAATTAACAACTGACAATCTGCAGTGGATTAGCTATTGTTCTAGGTACTGAGACTTCAAAGATGAATAAGCTACAGATCCTTGCTCTGGAGGAACTTACAGGTAGTAGGGATGGCAAACATATAAATAATTTATAACACCATGTGGTAGGTACTGTGACAGAGGTTTGAATAAATTAAAATCTTCTTATTTTGTTATTGGGAGGGGCACCTTAGTGGCTCAGTCAGTTAAGCACCTGACTTTGGCTCAGGTCATGATCTCGGAGTCTTGGAATGGAGTCCTGCGTCCTGCCCTGCGTCAGGCTCCTGACTCAGCAGGGAGTCTGCTTCTCTCTCACCTTCTGCCCCCTCCATGCTCTCTTGTGCTCTCTCTCTCAAATAAAAAAAAAAAAAATTTAAAATTTATTTATTTATTTATTTGACAGAGAGAGATCACAAGTAGGCAGAGAGGCAGGCAGAGAGAGGGAGAAGCAGGCTCCCTGCCGAGCAGGGAGCCCGACTCGGGGCTCGATCCCAGGACCCTGGAATCATGACCTGAGCTGAAGGCAGAGGCTTTAACCCACTGAGCCACCCAGGTGCCCCTTAAATAAAAAAATTTTTTCTAAAAATTAAAAAAAAATAACAATTTGATCACCATTTCTTCTAAGTGCTTCCTTGTACATTATCTCATTTTAATTAGTTGTGAACTATACCAAGTTCAATAACCTTTTTTTTTTTAAATTTATTTATTTGTCAGAGAGAGAGGGAGAGAGAGCGAGCAAGCACAGGTAGACAGAGTGGCAGGCAGAGGCAGAGGGAGAAGCAGGCTCCCTGCTGAGCAAGGAGCCCGATGTGGGACTCGATCCCAGGACGCTGGGATCATGACCTGAGCCGAAGGCAGCTGCTTAACCAACTGAGCCACCCAGGTGTCCCTCAATAACCTTTTTATAGGCTTTCTTCATCCTGTATTTCTCTTTTAGGTCTGACCTCATCTACCTATCTTTTACTTGAAACATTTTTGCCTGTATTTCAGTACAGTATGTTTTTTGGTTCCCCTCTTGCCTTTCTAACCTTCCTTGGTGTACCCTTTGCTGGCTTCACTTCTGCATTAGTTATTTATTACTACAACAGATTGCCCTGGGGCCCCTGGCTGGCTCAGTCCTGGAGCACGTGGCTCCTGATTGAGTTTGAGCTCCACATTGGGTTTGGAGGTTACTTTAGAAAAACTACCCTAAAATTTAGTGGCTTAAAACAATGAACATTTAAAAAAAATGTTTTATTTATTTATTTGGGATAGAGAGAGATCACAAGTAAGGGGAGTGGGAAAGGGAGAAGTAAGTTCCCTGCCCAGCAAGGAACCCAGTATGGATTTTGGGCCAAAGACCCTGGGATCATGACCTGAGCCAAAGGCAGACACAAAACCAACTGAGCCACCCCAGGCGCCCCAACAAAGAACACTTATTATATGTCACAATTTCTGTGGGCCAATAATACCACATGCACAGGATAAACATTCAGGCATTCGATAAATACTGTTGAATCTTCATAGATGGAAGCTGTTAACGCCAGTTGAGGTTCTTATCACTGCACACCTAAATGACTCCACCAACTTCTGTGCTGGCTTCCAATCTTTACCTTCATGCTGCTGTTAAAGTGCCTTTTCTGAAGAAATTCATGCTGCTGCTTCTGTGATTAATAACCACTTCTGATCTTTAAGATTTTTAAGGCCAAATCTTTAAGTTTGTATTTGTCTTCTTGGCATGCAAAGTGTACCGCCTCAACCTGTTTATTCAGTCGTGTTTTTTTAACAAACACCTACTTTAATTAAACTGGTTATTTATACCTCATACTCAACCCCCACCCCATCCCTAATATTATGTTCAGTTTTACTTTTTTTTTTTGTCTTCATCTTATTATCTCCCTTATCTGTCATGCTTAGTCTCCTTAGTTTTTCATGCCTTACTGATTCTTTCTTAACTCAGATCTCAATATGTACCTTCCTTCTACCTTTTTCATCCAGTCACTTTAGACTTTCCTGGTGTGCTCTAGTGTTTAATGTTTGAATTCCTGTTACATCAATGCTCTATACCAAACAGTATATTTATCTTTATTTGGCTGAGGTAATTTCCCTTCCCAGCTAGAATTCCAGTTCTGTAAGAGCAAAATCCTTTCACTTCTTGCATCTCTGTTGAATTGTTCTCTTTTAAGTACATGTTGGTTGATTAACGATTAAGAAACTTGAACTTAGCTGTAAAAGAAAAAAAAAAAAACCTCTTCATGATGTTGCTGAATGAATTTGAACTCCCAGAGCCGGAAATGAGGATGACCTGGGACTTGAGGACAGTTTGGAACTATTTCATCATTTTCCTGAAGAAGCATTGCTGTATGAAGTGATTAATTAAAAAAAAAAATGTTCCCTGTGGCCAACTATAGGAACTAGCTTTTAGCCTTGAACTATCAAAGCAAACATTTTAGAGTCGCCTGGAGCAGAACAGGTAATAAGTAGCAAGCAATTCAAGGTCTCTGATCCATGGCCTGCTTCGGCTATGGGCCTGGCCAAGCCCTTTGGCATAGATAAGTAGAACAAGGAATTTACTTTTATCCCCCACCCCCCACCAAGTTTCATGGGTTTGATTCACAAAGAAAGGGCAATCATTGAAATTTTGTATCAGTATCTTCTCATACACTTGGAAAGGCCAAAGTCAGGTAATAATATTAATCAAAATAAAAGTATACAAACAGACTGAAAATAATGTCGGGGCTAATCGTGTTCCATAATATTCATGGTATAATTTTGTATCAGCCTTGGAGAATGAGGTCTGACAGTGACTGGGAAGTAAAACCTCAGTTCTTTGGGTAACTTTAATTCTGTGCTTTTGCTGAGATAGAATTCTATTTATGTTTTTAGTTCCTACCAATATTCCTTTGTATCCTGTTATTGTTATTGTTGTTGTTATTTGCTCTCCCTCTTCCTCTACCATTATGTTCTTCTTCATTATTTTCCCTCTAAAGCTATAAGTAAGATTTGGTCATGGTTAGAAGAGGAGAAATTTTTGTTACAGCAGTCTCACTTTCTCTTTAGGTTTGTATTTTAGACTTATTTATGTCAACTCTGTGATTTAGGCTAGTATTTGCACATTTTTGTTTTCCCTGTGGCTAAATTACTGGTATTTATACAAAAAAGTGTTTTTTTTTTTTCCTTTGTTTTTTGTTCATGTAGGTGTTTCAGCCAAGATTCCTGTCTTTAGCACTGGAATATTTGAATTAGAGAAATTAAGGAAGTTGAAAAGGTTAAAGCTCTTGATTCCTGTCTTTTGTCCTCATAGCTAATAACTTTTGGATATGTTTCCTGGAGAAAATAAAGGAATACATCCTGCTTTGCATTCCTTCCTCCAGCCCTCCTGGACCCATCAGGGCCTTCTTATGAAAGCCAGCTGAGCGATATTAGCTCTGACCATCACACCTTTTAGTTTTCTTCTTGACATATCCCGTACTTCTCCACATTTCCCTATCCAGTGGGCAACCTCCGCTGTGTTTCAAGTTAAAAGAGGTGGAGAAGTGGGAGAGGAAAGTGAGGAAGGGACAGACACAGGCATGAAACCATATCAGGAAGAGTTTGAGTAGTCCTCCAAGGACTGGACTGCTTTTTCTAACCAACCTCTGCCCTATTCTGCCATGTTCCTCTGCCACCACTTTAATATTCCTAAAGGAGTTGAAAATAAGAATTAAATTCATTTGAATTTCAGTCCTCAGTACTCAAATACAAGTGCTTTCCTGAAAATCTCCAAAGATATTCTTAAGACCAAATGTCACAGTTTTTGCTTAGTCTCCATCTTTTTTTTTAAAAGATTTTATTTATTTATTTGAAGCCTCCATCTTTCTTGATCACCACTGCATTTCATATAAAAATATTGAACATTCCCTTCGTGAAGAAAGGAAAAGACTTACTGGATGCAACTTTTGCCACATGAAACTTTGTCTAATCAGCCTCATTTGAAAGTGCACATTTCATTTGATGGCATTTACAAATTATCCCTCTCCCCGCCTACCAGAACTTGCAATATGAAAGTGCTTCCATATGCTAAAAGCTAGTCTACTCATTTTGCTGAAGGAAAGAAAGGAAAAACTGTACTTTACTGACTTGCTGTCATATAGACATGAAGCTACGATGTGGGCAGGTTTGGTAGTTGTGGTCCCTCAGTGTTCACTGTAAACAGCTCTGCAGTTCTGAGCCTCACTACTGTTCGGGATGAGAGTAGAGCTGTTTCTGCCCCACAAAAGTAAATTGTTACAAATGCAACTGTGTTGTGCATGGTTCCAAATATTTAAATGCAGTGAAAATATATTATTAAACTCTGATATGTAACAGATTTGAACATTTTAAATAACTAAATTTTCAGATTTTTTTGTGTATCTCAAGGCATTTATTCCAACAGCCACTGCTCTGGCTGGGCCCTGATACCTCATGTTTGGATTATAGCAAATGTCTTCTTCCTGATCTCCCTAGCATTCGTCATTCTCCTTTTTAACTTGTCCTACCTGGTGCTATAGGATAATCTTTCTTAAATAACATTATGCCTTTTCCTATCGACTGATCTCATTTATCATAATCTCACCAATATTTCTCTCAAAACCTGATTTATAATTTCCTTGAAGGGGTCTTCATGATAATCTCATCTGGCCCTGTTTTTCCACAGTACTTTTCAACCAAACTCCTACTCTATTATATTTATGCTGATTTTATTGAAGTTTGTTTTTTTTTTTTTGTATGTTCGTTCCTTTCCAAGTGGATATCAGTGTGATAGAAACACTATCTACTATTTCTTCTAGCTGGAGTCTAATATACTTCTGAGCAAATAATGGATATTAAACATATATTCTGTTATTACAGGTTATTAAATTAAAAATTGTGGCTTTGTTTAAATTACATAAATTACTAAATGAAAGAGCTGAGTGATGGTACCTGCACAATGCTTAATATATACTAGAGACTATATAATAAATCCTACTGAAATCTGTACTTTGTCTTCTTTAAAGATTTATTGCTTGGCTTTTAGAACTGATGGTTTTATCTTTTTTTTTTAATTAAAGGTTTTATTTATTTATTTGACAGACAAAGATCAGAAGTAGGCAGAGAGAGAGGAGGAAGCAGGCTCCCCGCTGAGCAGAGAGCCCCACATGGGGCTCGATTCCAGGACCCTGGGATCATGACCTGAGCCAAAGGCAGAGGCTTGAACTCACTGAGCCACCCAGGTGCCCCGATGGTTTTATCTTTTAAATAGAGAAAAAGTTCTGGGGTTCATGTGTTTATAAATAGAACTTCCATATTCTCATTTTTATCACTGGCATTGTGTGCCAAAAAAATATTTTAAAGAACAACTTTGAAAAAGAAGATAAAGTTAGAGGCCCAACACTGCCTGACTTCAGGACTTATAAACCTAGGACAATCAAGACAGTGTGATATTGGCATAAAGATTAAAAAAAACATCAGTTAAAGGAGTGGAGAGTTCAGAAACAAATCCATATATAAGTGAGCAACTGAGTTTCAACAGAAGTATAAAGGCAATTCACTGGAGAAGGCCAGTCTTGTTAAAGGATGATGCTAAAACAATTGGATAGTCATATTTTAAAAAATGATTTATATCAAACTATATAAAAATTAAGTCAAAATGGATCATAGATTTACATGTAAAACCCAAAATCTGAAACTCCTATAGGAAAACATAGAAAAATACTTGTACTCTTGGATTAGGCAAATGTTTCTTATGTATAATTCCAAAAGCATGATCTGTAAAAGAAGAAATTATAAATTGGACTTCTTCAAAGTTAGAAATTTCTACTTTTAAAAGGTATGAAGGGACGTCTGGCTGGCTCAGGCAGAAGAGCATGCAACTCTTGATCTCAGGGTCATGGGTTTGAGCCCCACATTGGGTATAGAAATTACTTAAATAAAACTCTAAAAAGTAATGAAAAGACAAGCCACAGACTATGAGTTAATATTTGCAAGACATATATATGATAAAGGACTTAGAATATATAAAGACTCTCAAAACTTAATAATAAGAAAATAAACAACCCAACAAAAAATAGACAAACAAATTTGAACAGATATTTTACCAAAGAAGATATATAGATGACAAATAAGTGCATGAAAAGAAGCTTAACATCAGTAATTATTAGGGAAATGCAAATTAAAGTGAGATATCATACTTATTGGTATGGCTAAAATTAAAAAGATTGGCCCAAAAAAAAAAAAAAGATTGACAATACCAAGTGTTAGCAAGGATGTGGAGGGTCTAGAACTCTCATGCAGAACATATTTTATATGTGGGAATATATATGTGGGAACATAAAATAGTACAACCACTTTGAAAAACAGTTTGGCAGTTATTTTTCTTCAGCTTTATTGAGATATAGTTGACATATAATGTTATATAAATGTAAGGCATACAAAGTATTGGTTTGATACATTTATATATTGCAGAATGATTGCCACCATAGCATTAACTAACACCTATATCACATCACATATTTACCATTTCTTTTTTGTGGTGAGAACTTCTGAGGTCTACTCTCTTAGCAAGTTTTAAATATATAATATAGTATTATTAGCTGCCACCATGCTATATATTAAATTCCCAAAACTTGTTAACCTTTTAACCTGAAGTTTGTACCTTTTGACTAATATTTCCCCATTTTCCCCACCCTCTGTCCCTGGTAACTACCACTCTACTCTCTGGCGATTTCTTATTTATTTATTTATTTGAGATAGAGAGAGAGCGAGCATGAGCGAGGGGGTAGGGACAGAGGGAAAAGGAAAGCAGACTCCCTGTTGAGCAAGGATCCTGATGTGGGGCTTGATCCCAGGACCCTGGATTCATGACCTGAATCAAAGGCAGATACTTAACTGATTGGGCCGCCCAGGCACCCCTCTGGCAGTTTCTTAAATGTTAAATATATACCTACCATATGGTTCAGCCACTCTACTTAGATTTTTACCTAGAGAATTAAAAGATATTTCCATACAAGACTTGTACATGAATATCACAGCAGTCTTATTTGTAGTAGTAGTTTCAAACTGAAAATAATCCAAGTTTCCCATCAGCAAGTGAATGGATAAACAGACTGTAGTGTATCCATACAAAGGAATATGCAACAATGAAGGATATTAATTATTGGCACATGCAACATGGATAGGTCTATAGTGGTACACAGATGACCCTTGAACAATGTGGGGTTTAGGGGTACTGACCTCCCCAGCCAAAACTCTGCATATTACTTTTGACTCCCCCAAAACTTAACTACTAATAGCTTACTGTTGACCATAAACCTTACAGATAACATAAAGTCAATTAACATGTGTTTATATTACATGTATTACATACTGTATTCTTAGAATAAAGTAAGATACAGAAAATGTTATTAAGAACATCATGAGGAAGAGAAAATACATTTAGAGTACTGTATTGTATTTATTGGAAAAAGTCTGCATGTAAGGGGACTCATGCAGTTCAAACTTGTATTATTTAAGGGTTAGCTATAATTTAGGCAAGTAAAAAAAATGGGCAGAATGAAGCTTTATTAAACATTTAGTTTGGTTCTTAGAAGTTAAGGCAATTCCTGGTGAGTAATCTAGTAGTAACTTATGTAACTTCCTGAACTAATTTTGCAAGACACTGCCAGGTATTAATTGTTGTAAACAGTTAATTGTTGGTTTCAAGACACCTTCTTACTCTAAACTTTCAAAAGTTTCTCATTACCTGCGTTTGTCATTTCTCCTTTAACAGTCCATCACCAGTCTGTCTTTTAACCCTTTGTGTCACTACTCCTCTGTACGAATTGCCAAAATTTCTAGGGTTTATTTTTACTTATTTGCCTTTTGTGTGTCTTTGTTCATTCTGGCCCCTCTGCCCTTGTCTCCTCTCTATTTACTTATCTAAGTCCTGAAATACTTCAGTTGCCACTTCAGTCAGACCTTTTGTGACAGTCTATACATATTATATATGCCTCATATGTGCTTAGTGGTCACCACGGTAGGGATAACGGGACAGGATGTCAAGGTGCTCCTCTGTGTGCAGAATGAAAATATTAGAAATCTACATAAAAAATAAAAACTAGGATGGGATAAAAATATTTGCAAAATTTTATAATGTACAAAATCAATTAGTACCCAAACAGAAGACATAAAATAATGTACATGCCTAAAATGTTTTCCTGATGAGGCAAGTAAAAAGTTAGGAGACCACCGATCTATGCTATTAACCATATATTCCAAATTGTCAGGTCTGTTTCTTCACTTGTGAAGTGAGGTCTAGGATTGAATCAGATAATTTCTAAGGTCTTTTTGTAGCTTAAATATTCATTGAACCAAAAAATTATTTAATGTACTTATTTATTAAGATTTATTTATTTGTCAGAGAGAGAGAGAGAGAGAGCAGACAAGCAGAAGGAACAGCTGGCAGAGGCAAGCAGACTCCCTGCTGAGCAAAGATTCCCCAATGCAAGACTTGACCCCAGGACCCTGGGATCATGACCTGAGCTGAAGGCAGATGCTTAACTGACTGAGCCACCCAGGCATCCCTAAAAAATTTATTTTGAAAAAATTTCAAGCATACAGAAAAGTTGCCAAGTGTGGTATAATGAACTCCCGTATGCCATCCCCTTAGTTTTATCCACTGTTAATATTGTGCCAATTTGCCTTTTCTCTCTTAAATACATATATACATATATATCATTGTAATTTTGTTCAGAACCATTTGCTAGTAAGTTACTAAGGCTCTGACCATTCACCCTAAATATGTTAGTGTGTGCCTATTAAGAACAAAGACACTCTTTTACATAACTATAGTATATTCATTAAACTCAGTACTCTATTATTATTAATATAGGGTCCATATTCAAATTTTGCCAATTTTCTAGTATAAATTTTATAGCTATTTCTCCCCTAATCTGAGGATTAGGGGATAAGAAGTTTTTTTGTCATGTCTTTAGTTTTCTTTACTCAAGCAATTTTTTTTACCCTTTGTCTTTCATGGCATTGACATTTTTTAAGAGTACAGGTCCTTAATTTTGTAGAAATTTGGGTTTGCATAACTGTTTCTACTTTGATTTTTTTTTCTTTGTTGTAGTTTAATTCTCTCTCTGTGCATACACATGTGCTGTGTGCTCATTTGTGAGTCCTTGTCCTCAAATTACATTGTAAATTCTATGGAGACAGAATGTTTGTTCTTTACACTTCCAAGGATGTATAATACTTGGCCTATAATAAAAATTAAATATATTCATAGGTCAAAAGTTCTTACATATTATATAAATTAAAAGGATGCTTTAAAACATATATAGAAGGATATATCAGATTAATGAACTCTAGTAATTAAGGAGGTCAAAGAATGCCATGGTAACAATGGAAGTATTATTTTATTTTATTGAATCTTGAAGGAAATTGGCTACTACAGAGTGTAATATAATATGGGGCATGCACTGTGAATCCTGTACTAATTTTTGATATGTGTTATTTCTTTTCATCATTCCTCTGAGGAAACCCTTCGAAATAATATTTGACCTCTTTTCCATATACAGAGTTCCAAAATAGCATTTGCATCTGACCTGGTATTTCAGTGGGCAGTGAGATTAGCATGAAAGATCTTGGACTTTTAAAAATATGTTTCTCAAGATTGAAAATGTCTAAGGTTGTCAAAAAAAATCTTTTATTATCCTTAATTATTCCCTCATATCAACTAAGCAGAGTTATAAGAAATTGGCTCATCCCAAGTTTTAAGGGCAAGCACAAATTAAAAGGTTTCCATTTTGAAAACAGAATATGAAAAGATGCATTATAGCCTTTTAGAGGTTCTGATTTCCCCAGATCCCATCACTTCTTTATAAAGGTCCATAGTAAGCTTGAATTTGTTATTCAGGATTATTTAGGATTTTTAAATCAGTAGGCTTTAAGGAACTCCCAGAACATTATTTTCTCCAGTTTTGATGAAGAACATGTATTATCTTTAGTATTGACTTTCTTAACTCTTGTCTGGGCCAATTATTATCTCAGTAGATTTTTTATCTCTGAAAGCTTATTCTAACTGCATTTGTCTGAACTTACTGAATCACTCCTCGTTACTCAGCACATACTTTAGTGGAGATATTCTTAGAGGAGTAACGGCTGACATTCTCCATATTGTGGTTTGTCTGTGTGTATATGCCTGTGGATAACTTGGCAATCGCTTCCCCAGCAAAGTAACGGTCAGTGTGGTTCAGCCAAAGTTTAGAGGAGTGAAATAACCGAAATGGGAGTTTTTTGTATCAAGTCAAGTGATACTATCCTCAGTTCCTTTTTACTGAATCACTCAGGTAGTAGATAGTGTTTCATTGCCTTGGAAGGTATTGAACACAAAATAGTACAAAGAAACAAACAAAGAAAACCCAACAAACAGGAAACATCAGGTAATTCAGATGATCTACTTTCTTGCCACAGTATAAAGGGAAGAACTTTTCCTTGTAACTTAAAATTATATACTCGGATCAGAATCTGATTTAAGAATGAAAAACAACATCTCAAGTATTTTTTCCAGGGTCAGGTTTAATAGAAAACTCAACATGCACTAATCTTTTCATAGACATGACTTGGGAATATTTCATGTTCACTCTATTTTTGTAAAAAAATAGAGTTTTTTTTTTTTAAGATTTTATTTATATATTTGACAGAGAGAGAGAGAGAGAGAGAGAGAGATCACAAGCAGGCAGAGAGGCAGGCAGCGAGAGAGGGGGAAGCAGGCTCCCCACTGAGCAGAGAGCCCAATGCGGGGCTCGATCCCAGGACCCTGGGATCATGACCTGAGCCGAAGGCAGAGGCTTAACCCACTGAGCCACCCAGGTGCCCCCCAAAATTGAGTTTTTTTGAGGCATATTTCTACTACAGCAAGAAGATGCACTGTGATTCACTGAATTGTGTGAATTAAAGAAATAATCAAGGAACTAGCCATTGAAAATGATGGCCCCTGCTGTATTAAAAGTGCTTTGATCTTCTATTTTGACAACGTTGAATATATCTTTAATTATATGTGATGCTGTTTGTTATACACTTAGACTATTATAATGTGGTTTGTAAAATGTACAGTAACTTCACCCATTTTTCTCTAGTTATGTTTGCTTTGAAATGTTTTAGTTTCATTTAAATGAAAACTATTAGATTTCTGAATAAGCAGACACTTAACATGTAAAATATTCAGCTGCCAAGCAAAGTATGATTCCTATTAAAAAAAAAAAATAAGGATTATCAGTGTGCTCTGTTGGGCCCTGTGTCCAGCAGTGACAAAGTAACAAAATTATGTGTGATTATTATTTCCTCATCTATCCACTAACTGCTGCTTGACTTTAGGCAGATCACTTTAGGACCTTTGAAAAATGAAAGCCTTATGCTAGGTGGTATCCTGGGTTTCAACTTTGAAATTCTGTGATTCTACTTTGCTAAGGTGTCTATGATAGATGTAATGTAGACTACAATAGAAATTCCTGACACATATTCTAAAAGAAAGATGTTTTTAAAATAGTACATGAATTAATAGCTTTTGACCTTGCATTTTGAAATGGAAATGAGATACTTAAAACAACAACAACAATGACAACTATGTGACTTTTAATTTTTGCTAGGGTAGAAGGTAGTGGGTTGATGGGCAAACCTATTATAAGGCCACAATTGCAGGGAGAACTTTCCTTTGGAATTTCCTGTATTATGCCATTGCCTTAGCCTTGAGGATATAATGTCTTTCTTTGAAATTGCCTGCTTTGCTTGCATTTACATGCCTAACCCTGAATTTTTCCCAGTGTAGGCTGTTATATGCCTCACCTATGAAACATTCTTAAGTTTGAACCTGATTCTAATTTTCCAGAGGAAATTACAAAATGATTCTTTCTTTTGAAATAGTAGCCAGGTATAGTGATTAGACTTTTAACACCATTTAATTAGTGACAAAACACTGTCCCTAATGGGACAATCAGGCAAAAAACAAAAGCAAAAATGAATAAGGAAACAAAATCTTTCAAGTCCAGTGGCCATTTTGAGTATATCATTAGGAAGCAAAGCATTTCATGCACTTTTATTCTGAATTTGGCTTCTCTTTGTCATATGACCAGTTCTTTACTTGCTAAGAAGATGTCCTCTATGGTCAGAAACCTGTTGTTAATGACAGCCAGGACCCTCTAGAAACATGCGTAGTATAGGGCCATGGTAGAAACTCAGTAAATATTTAAGTGAATTGCAATTTCAGAAATATTTCCCAAATATTAACCTGAAAGATTTAAAAGACTGAATTAATGCTTGAAGTTATGAAACTTCTTAACAAATGCTAGAATTATCTTTGTAGGAAAAATGTATTTTATTTTTTTCTTCATTTTTAATTGACTATGAAATTCCTCACTTTAAATTCTGATCTGTCACACACAATTACTGGGCATGATTACTGCTTAAGGACTAAGCATTGATTCTTTGAGTTTTTTAACTGAAGGATGGTATAGTATGTTTTACTGCTAAGTACTTTGGGATTTTTTAAGCTAAAATTCTATAAATATGTATAACGTAAATGATCATATAGCTTCATCTCAAGCTACTCTCTTCCTTGCTCACAGACTATGGCTGTGTTAAAACTTTAGCATTTGTTTCTTTTCAGAGAGGGTGGATAGTGAAGCCTTAATATAAACCATTTCAAGATAGTTAACTCTATACCATATACTAATGGAGAAGAAAAGTAGTACAGATAAGTCAAAAATAGTAGATAGTGACTGCTTCTCTTTATTGATATAAAGAACATGGGAAAGGCTGCTGGGAACAGGAGCTGGGTGGACACTTAAATCTGGAAAAGCCATTGTTGGTTTCCTTTTTCTCCTGTGCTTCTGTCTGCAGCTTGGTCAGAATCCCTGGAGATGAAACTTTGGAAGGGGTGGGGGGTGGAAGAGAGGGAACAAATCACTGAGCCTAAGGCAGTATCATCTCTAGGTTCTCTCTCTTTCTTGTTCCCTACAGCTGGTGAATCTGGAGGGAATCCTCGGTAAAATTCTAAGTTAGATGATTTAGCAGATGGTTGTTTAGTACTCAGAGGGAAGAATGTTGATCTTTAGGAGCTAGCCTGAGTTTATAAAAAATGTTATGGTAGATTAACTTCATTTCATTCTTCTCTGGAAGGGTTATTAGACTATTAATCCCAAGATACCAGTGTCTGAATTTTTTGCAGCTTTATTTAAAAAGATTTTATTTATTTATTTGACACGGAAAGACAGAGTGAGAGAGAGCACAAGCCTCTGTGGGGGTGGGGGGGAGGAACAGAGGGAGTATGAGAAGCAGGCTCACCACTGAGCAGGGAGCCCAACCCAAAGCTCCGAGATCCCAGGACCCCAGGATCATGACCTGAGCTGAAAACAGATGCCCCTGCAGCTTTTTGACATGGCCCATCTTGATGTCATTGTGGACAAGATGGACGAGAATAATATGATGTGATAACACAATCATATTGATATGTAACCAGTTGAAGAACCATCTGAGAGAGAGTTATTTAATAGAAAAAGTGTTAATCTAGAAGGAAGACTCTGGGATACTATAGGAATCTGTCTTCAGCTTCATGTTATATAAACCAAGCGTTAAAGGAAAAGATCGTTGGCACACTGATCAAATTTGTAGGGGAAGGATGACTAAAATTATTAGGTGATAGAGACAGGTCTAAAAAGGTGCAGACATACTGGGATGATGGGCTTGCTCATGAAGATTAAATTTACCAGGGTGCCTGGGTGGCTGAGTCCATTAAGTGACTGACTCTTGACTTTGGTTCAGGTCGTGATCTCAGAGTCCTGGAATGGAGCCCCGCACTGGGCTCTGTGCTCAGCAGGGAGTCTGCTTGAGGATTTTCTCTTTCTCTCCCACTCCTTCCACCCCTCTCTCCTGCTCTCTCTCTCTTTAAAATAAATACATCTTTTTTTTTTTTTTTAAAAGATAACATTTACTGAGAACAAGTTTCTAATATAATATACAATACTATGTATTATGGAATGGGGAAGAAGTGGCTTCGATGTAGGGGTAGGAAAAAAAAGACTTAATATCTTTAAGTTAAAACTTAGAATGAACAACTTTATATTCCTTTTGAAAAAACACAGTATGATCTTAGCGTACATTAATAGGATAGAATAGGTTTGGTGATAGTTCTGCTTTATTCCATGTGCATCAGACTGTTCCTTATTAGAGTATTACACTTTAAGAGTAACAAGCTTCAAACACATCCAGAAGAAAATAACTAAGATGATAAGGGGATTTTTCATGTAAGCAAACTAAAGAAAGACAGGTTCTTAGCCTGTCTCCTAATATTTGGGGCAACCCCTTAGAAGAGTGGTAAGAATGAGACTCAGGCTCCAGAATGCAAGACAACAACCCATGGTTAGCTGTTATGTGGAGATAGATTTTTGGCTCCATATTAAGAAGCGTTCTCTGGTCCTTTGAGGTATCCAGAAAAGTGGAATGGATTGCATTGAGAATTAAGCAGTGAATTTTCCAGGGTGCTGCCAAATTACCTTCTGGGCCTCTGGCAATAGAAGAAATTTGTTCATCAGACAGGGACTACAACTAGTTGATTTCTAAGATGCACTCTGACTTCTTTGGGTGGTATGTTCTCTATTTGTTTACAACCAATCTTACTCCCTGTCATTTGGCTAGGAAGCAGAGAATGTCTTTGACCATAAATTGAGAAGCAGGAGTCATCTGTTTATGTTATCAAAACATGCCTGTTGCTTCTGCAAGAAGCTTTATTCTTGTCTACTCACTCCTAAAATATCTTCCTGAAATTAAAAGGACTTAACATGGGAGTTTATAAGGGAAAATAGTATTGCTACCAGGAAACAATTTTTGTTTATAATTTGATACATTTTGATTAGCACCAAAACCAAGATGATCATGTGACAGCTATGAAAAGATGACACTATAAAACCAAATCCAAGTTCACTGGTTTTGTTCACTCATTTGTTCTTTTGCTCATATCATTTATAAATATTTTTGGCTAATCTGGGAGGGGTTGGTTTTGTTAGGTGTTGGGAAATTGATATATATTATAATTTCTCTGATGAAAAATCTGTTAATAGACTCTATCTTATAACTTAATAATGTAATAACTTATATTATTTAAAATAATAAACAGGTATTTCTTATTTTTTGTGATGTAAACTACAAAGAAAAGTATAAAAGAACTGCTGGAAAATGCTGAGTTTAACTTTATGTTAACTATTAGGTATAATCATACAAGATCACACTTTTGTGTACATCATCAGTATTAACATTGCTTTGAAACTGAATTCTGAGGTAGAACTTGGTTTTCAGAGTTTTCTTTTATAGTGTCAGAGTTTTGTGTATTTTTTTCTTTTTCTTTTTTGGACTATTAATTTCCATGTTATTCTTTGAAAGGAAAAATAAAATATTATGTAAAGGGTTTTTAAAATACATGCTAACCACTTTTTTTTTTGTTTGTTTGTTTTTGTTTTTGTTTTTGTTTTTGAGGAAAAATGCCTTTCTTGCTCTCTTGGCTAAATGTTTTTAGCCAGTTTTAATTTTAATGTGTGTTATTGCTAAGCAGACAAGAATGATCTTGAAAAGAGAAAGCTTTTGAAATATGAAGCCAACAAAGGCATTGCCTGAAGGATAAGTTAATAGTTGAATATATTCACTGGTTACGCTGCCAAGTTTTATCTTTATTTTAATTTAAGAAGGTTACTCTCTGTCTTTCATCTTAAAAGTATACCTACCAATATTAGCTTATAAATCATTATCACACCCAGGTTGGGGAGAGTAGTAGTATCTAGTTTTACAATTAGAAATGTAAAATGAGAAGCTGGTGCTCCTCTGTGTGACTATAGGAACCAAGATTTAAGGTGGGGAGGGGGGTCCCTTCTGGTTGATCTACAAGTCATCTATAATGTTTAAGGCTGTTACTTCTGCCAGATCATCTTTCTCTGAAATTTTCAAGGATTCTTTGGCAAAATGTTAGTTCTTTCCCATTAGTCTTTCTAGCCCCAACTTTGGATCTCTGACATTTCCCGTAGTTATCTCAAGATTGTAGAGAAATGGGAGAGGTGTTTGTATGTTCATGTTCTTAGCAGCATAATCCACAATAGTCAAAGGTGAATCAACCCAAATGTCCTTCAGTGGATGAATGGATAAACAAAATGTAGTATATACACAGTGGAATATTATTCAGTCTTAAAAAGGAAGAAATTTTTGACGTAAGCTATCACATGTGTGAACCTTGAGGACCATTATGCTGAATGAAATAATCAAGTCACAGAAAGACAATTAGTGTATGATTCCACTTATATGAAGAATCCAGGATAGTCAAATTCATAGAGAGAGAAAGTAGAATGGTAGTTGGTAGGGGTGGGGGAAGGTGGAAATTAGAAGTTGTTTAGTGGGTGTAGAGTTTCAGTTCTGCAAGATGAAAAAGTTCTGGAGATTGGTTCCACAACAACGTGAATGCACCTAACCTACTGAATTTCATACTTATAAATGATGAAGATGGTAAATTTTATGTAATATGTATTTTACCACAATTTAAAAAAGAACTTTCAAAAATATTTCAAAGGTTAGCTAAATAAAAACATTCCATTTACATTAAAATTTTTAAAAGATTGCAGAGAAATGAAAAATAACAAAAACAAAACGGCAAAAAAAAAAATAGCCCTCTTTCAAAACTGACTAGTTACCAGGTGAAAGGTTCTTGGCTTTGACCTTCAGGGTTTGGGCTGTAAGACAAACTCAGTAAAGGACATAGCTTAGTACTTTACTCTACATGTCCAAAACTGAACTTGGGATCTTTTCCTTACGGGTTTGTTTTTGCTTCCTCTGTCGCAAGTTAGACATATGCATGTCAACCCACACGTCTTTTTATTTTTTTCCCGCTTTATTGTTCAGATACTAGTGATGGCCAAGTCCTGCTTATAATATATTTTTCATGTTTCTCTTATCTGCTTTCTCTGCATTACTGGTACAATTTATTGATTCAAGGAGTATTTGTTAGCAGCTACAAGGTGCCAGACTTGGTTCTGATAGATTGGGCTATAGCAATGAATGAAAAAATGTTCCTGCCCCCATGCAACTTGCAGGAAAGACAGACAATAAAGAATATATCTAAGTGTCAAATAAATTATGTATTATTTTAGAAGGCGTTAATGCTATGAAAAAAGAAAAAGTAAAATAGGAAAGGGGATTTGGGAGTGTGTGTGCGTGTGTGGTGGGAGACAGTTACAATTTAAAAAATGATGGTCTGTATAGACCTCATTGAGAAGATGAAATTTGAACAATAACCTGAAGGAGGTAAGGGAATGAGCCATGATTATATCTGGGGAAAAGCTTTCCAGATAGGGGGAATAGCCAGCACAAAGGCTGTAAGATAAGAGCATCCCTGGTGAGATCACAGAAGACCAAGGAAGCCAGTACATCTGGAGTAGAGAGAGCAAAGGGAAGAGTCATGGAAAATGAGGTCATAGAGGTAACAATGGTCAGCCCATGTAGGGTCTTTGTGGGGCATTTGGATAATGGATGTGTTGAACAGTGGAGAAATACCTGATTTATATTTTAAATGAGTCATTTTGGCTGCTGGGTTGAGAGTTGATTGTATGAGCAAGAGTTGAAACAGAGAGACTAGATAGAAGGTTGTTGGAATATTTCAGCCAAGAAATGAAAGTATCCTCAGTGGAGTGGTTGGTAGTGGTGGTCGATTGAGGTGGTGAGGATGAGGTTAGATTTGGTATATTTTGAAGATAGAGTCAGTAGGAGTTTCTAATAGATTAGACATTAGGTATAAGAGAGTCAAAATCTAAGTTTTTCTGTGTCAAGTAACTTTATTTCCCATCAACTGAGATGGGAAGGCTGAGGGTAGAACAAGTTTAGAGGGAAGGTGTTGAATTTTTGCACTTGTTAACTTGAGGAGTCTATTTCATATCCAAATGGGGGTATGGAGTAGACAGATATATGAGTTCAGAATTCCAGTGGAAATAAGTTTGGGAGTCATGTAAAAATATATGGTATTTAAAGCCAAAGACTAGATGAAATCTAGAATGAGAAGGTAGAGAAAATGGACAAGAACTGAGCTCAAAGCACTTCAACAGAAAGATACCTAGGTTGGGTCAGGGTGGGGAAAGAAAAGAAATTGACCAAAGAGACTGAGAAGAAGGAACTGGTGAGTTAAGGGAGAAATCAAGCTATGGTGCCCTGGAAGGCAAATGAAGGACATGTATCAATCACAGAGAGAGTGATTCCTCATTGCCTTAGTTTAGATCTTTATAGTCATTTCTTAAGTTATACTGTATACTTTCTCTTATTCTGTTCTCATATCCTTCCATATACCCTATCCTTTCTCTGCTTTGTCTTTTAGCAAAGTGTTCTTTAAAATAAATGAACAAAACCACAAAGATACATAAACACAAAAGAAAATGTTACTCTGTAATTAAAATATTATCAGGTACTCCCAGTTTATTAAATCTACACTCCTTTTCATGATACAGATTTTTATGATCTGCCATTACTCTTTCTCTAGCCTCATCTCTCTTCCCCTTCTGACTTACACTATCTCATTCCTCTTCTCTCTTTCTGGAATACATTGTGTTTTCCTACCCTCATTCCCAAATTCACTTTTCAAAAACTTATATATCTTTTAAATCTTAACTCAGGCATTACTTTTGGGTAAAGGGTTTTCTATAGCACTCAAGTACAAACAGAATTGACCACTTCTTTCCTTGTCCCAACTTTAGCCAGTAACATACTCTTCTTAAGATACTTAGTAACACATTATTGCTGTTATTTATTTTCTGTCTCCCTCATAAGCAAAAATTATTCCTAATTTATCTCTCTATCCCCAGATTCTTGCATATTCATAACATGTGATGCAAACAGATGCTTGTTAAAAGGTGATTTTTTTTTGCTTTAAATAGTCAATTTGAAGGAATTAAGTAAATGAGGAGGAACGTCTTCTGTATACTTATTTTAATATTAAATATTAAAATTAAAATTTATTTTATAAGTTTATTGAATTAAATCAAGACTTATTTTCTAAATAGTATTTAAAATACTATTAAACTTAAATAAACATAATTATAGATAATTATTTAAACTTACTAACAAATATTAAAACTAAATATTAATATTGAATGCCACATATTTACCATTTCTGGTATTCCTCATTATTTGCATAGATCCAGGTTTTCATCTGGCAATGTTTAACTTCATCCTGAAGACTGTTTTTTTAACACTTCTTATACTGCAAACATGCTACAATAAATTCTCTGAGTCTTTGTTTTCCTGAAACATTTTTTAATTTTACCTTTATTTATTTATTTTTTTAAAGATATTAGTTGAGCCAGTACTTTTTTTTTTTTTTAAGATTACTTACTTATTTATTTGATAGAGAGAAAGAGTAAGAGAGAAAGCACAAGCAGGGGAAGCAGGAGAAGGAAAAGAAGGCTCCCTGCTGAGCAGGGAGCCCCATGTGGGGCTGGATCCAAGAACCCTGGAATCATGACCTGAGCCAAAGGCAGAAGCTTAACCAGCTGAGCCACCCAGGTGCCCCTAATTTTACCTTTATTTTTAAAGGACATTTTTGCTAGATATAGAATTCTAGGTTGACAATGTGTTGTGTTTTTACCTTTTAACACTTTAAACCCAATTGATATTGTTCCACAGATAGTGAGCCTGGTTTTGTCTTTTTTCTCTCTGTGCCTCAGTTTGGATAATTTCTATTGTTGTGCTTTAAGTTCAGTGATCTTTTCTTGTGTCTAATCTGTGATGAATGCCTTTTTCACTTCATATATTGTGTTTTTGATTTCTAGAAGCTCTGTGTCTTTGTTTTGTTTTGTTTGTTTTGCTAATCTTTTATTTCTCTCACTTTTGTGTTTTCCTTTATATCCATGAGCATAAATTTAGTTCTTTTAGAGTCTTTTTTTTTTTAAAGATTTTATTTATTTGACAGACAGAGATCACAAGTAGGCAGAGAGGCAGGCAGAGAGAGAGGGGGGAAGCAGACTCCCCACAGAGCAGAGAGCCCGATGCGGGGCTCGATCCCAGGACCCTGAGATCATGGCCTGAGCCGAAGGCAGAGGCTTAACCCACTGAGCTACCCAGGCGCCCCAAGTTCTTTTAGAGTCTTATCTGCTATTTCTAGATCTTGTCATTTACATGTCTGTTTTATTTTCTAATGTTTCTCCTGTATATGGGTCTCATTTTCTTGATTCTTTGAATGTCTGATAATTTTAGATTGGATGCTGGATATTATGAATGTTCTGTTGCTGAATGCAGAATTTTATTATCTTTCTGTAAAGACTGTTAGGCTTGGTTATAATAAGTAGTGAGTTAATTGTGGATCAGTTCAATTCTTTTGAAGTTTCTTTTAGTTGTCTTTCTGCTAGAGCAGTGATCCTCAAAGTATGGTACCTGGACCAACAGCATCATTATTATCTAGGAACTTGTTGCAAATGTAAATTCTAGAGTTTTGCTCCAGATCACTGAATCAAAAACTGTGTTTAGCAGTCTGTGTTTTAACAAACCCTCCAGGTTATTCTGATGCACTCTAACTTTTAAGAATCACTACTCTAGAGCTAGTTTAGGTTTGCTACTAGTGTGTGGACCCTTCTGGAGTCTCTATTCAATGCTCCAGATATTTATTCAGGTCTCTACTTTAGCTGGTAAAGTGCCACATAGTGTTATATGAGTTCTGAATATCATTCTGATTACCACTCATGATACTTTGCTTGGCTCTGTGGCATTTGCTCTGTACTTGTGCAGCTTAATTTTCACCCATAGTCTCAAGAAGACCTCTGTGACTTCTTGAACTCTTGTCTGCATAGCTCTCTACTTTTTAGTACTCTGTTCTACAGATTCCATCCCTTTCCTCCTCTTTAATTTCTGAGTTCTGTCACCCCAATTCAATAAGACATCTATACTCTGCTTAGGTTAGCATTCCCTCTGTTGCATTCCAGAAAGTACTTCCAGATATTTTGGGGACATTTTGGGGACTTACTTTGTTCATTTCCCTGCAGTTAGGGATCATGGTCCTCCACTGACTTTTGTCCAATGTGTGACAATAATTCTTTTATGTATTTGGGTTCGTGTTCTCACTGTTTATAACAGGAGGATAGCTCTGGTCCCAGTTACTCTGTTAGGGCTGGAAGCCAGGTACTTATTTTTTATGGTCATGAGATCACATGAGAGCTAATTCTATGAGGAAAATGAACATTGTATTAATTTCTTCATATTATTTCTGGCACTTAGTAGAGTGCTATATGTTCTGCATATTAGACACTCCGCTAGGATGGGAGGATTCAAACCTACATAGGGTAGGGTCTTTGCCTTCAAAGATCTCATAACCTATGAGAGAAGGCTGACATATAAATAACTCATTATGTCAGCTTATGATAAAGGCTATAATAGAGCAACACGAAATTATATGAAGATCATGGACTTTGAAATAAGATAGGCTCATTTGAATCTAAACTCTGTGACTTACTATTGTGCTGTGCAACCTCTCATAGCTTTAGTTTCTCATTCTACAGAATGGAGAAAATACTTGTAGGACTGTTGAGAAGATGGAAATGAAATTATTTTATAGGATACTTGGCATGTAGTAGAGGCTGATTAAGTGTTTGTTTCTTTCTCCTTAGAATTAATGTAGGACAGAGGAGCAGTTAATTATTACTGCAGAATTCTTCTGGGAGGAAATGACATTTAAATTGTGTCCTGAAGGCAAAATAGGAGTTTGATACATGTTAGATGGGTTCCAAGGACATTCTACTTTAAAGGACCTAAATGAGCAAGGGCTCAAAGGTGTAAAAGGTGGGGAAGTCTGCAAATATACTTATGGAAGTTAGCATAGTCCAGAGCCTTAAGAGAAGCATTGTGGGTCTTAAAAAAAAAAAAAAGAATCCTAGTAGTAGGAAAATAAAAATAAAGAAAAAAAAGAACAAACAGAAAATGTAACCCATAGTAAAAGTATACTTCCTTAGGCCATTCCTATTTACTGCTGTGACTAATAAATCTGGGAAGGCCTGTGGAAAATTCCTGTGGGCTGATATTTTCCTACCCACTATTCAAAACTACTTTAAGTTGATATTCTAAGCTGATCATTTCATTAATATTAAACTCTAGAGCATGTTCCCAAGTTTCCAAGAGTTTGCTGAATTGTTTTTCTTTGTTATCTGTTTCCTTGGGTTACTTCCATTTTTATCTTTCTCGTCCAGTAAAACTTGATTCCCTAGGTTTTCTAAGTGATTGATAGTGTGAAAATACTGGAAGGACATTTCTTAGACTCTGGTATGTCTTTCTGTGTTCACATTTAGTAGAATTACTGTCAAGGATTTAGGAAAATATATAAATCATATATTCTGCATTTCTTTTGGTGGAGGATTGTAAACTTACACATTTTATTTCATTGAGGTTAAGATTGGTTGTAATAAGAATTTGGGTTTTTTTTGTTTTAAATTATTATTTTTTTGCACTGTTTATTAAGAATCAGATGGCTTCCTGGATTGGATTTGCTTCATTTCTCTAGTGGGTAACATTTATCTGGCCTTTAGGTGTTTATTCAGTTATTGTTTTCTTTGATTTCTGAAGCTCTGGAATATTTTAGAAAAAATAAGGCTAATGGAGAGAGCTATTATCCTGAAAATGGTAAGACAAGAAACGGACAATAACAAAACTCAAATAGCACCCTTGAAATCTGGATTTCAAGTTTTAAAAAGTCCTTTGCCTCTCTCTAATATGAATCATTTATAAGTCTCTCCCTCTCTTTCTCTGTGATATGTTCTCACAAAAAAGTCCTCTTGCATTTGTATGAGAATTACATTGAGTTCATAAGGGTAAATTGAGAATTTACATATTTCCAATATTGAGTCTTCTCGTTCATGAAAATGGTTTATTTCTCTATTTATTTAGGCCTTCTTCAGTAATTTTAGAGTTTTATCCCCAAAGATCTTATATGTTATTTATTAGATTTATTAATGGATTTTTAATAGTCTTCAAATATGAGAGTTATTTTTTGTTATACAGATTGGTTGTTGCCTCAGAAAATTGAATTTATATATAGATTTTGAGGCCAGCAAATTTGCTTTACTTGTTTCTTAAAATGGTTTGTATATTTTCTTAGATTTTCCACGGAAAGAATCAGATCATATACAGTGGCAATTTTTCTTTCCCTTTCAAATCTGATACTTTTGTTTTTTTAAAAAAGATTTTATTTATTTATTTGACACAGAGAGACAGAGAGAGGGAGAGGGAGAAGCAGGATCTCCACTGAGCAGGGAGCTCGCGACTTGGGGCTTGATCCCATGACCCTAGGATCCTGACCCCAGCCGAAGGCAGGCACTTAACCGGCTGAGCCACCCAGGCGCCCATCATACTACTTATACTTGAATAGAAGTGGTGATAGGGAGACCTTGCTTTTTGTTCCTGACTTCAAGAGACTCCTAATATCATTTTTCATATTAGAAAGTTTCTCTTTGTTGCTGGATTGGTGAGCATTTTTTTTTAAAGATTTTATTTATTTATTTGACAGAGATCACAAGTAGACAGAGAGGCAGGCAGAGAGAAAGATAGGGAAGCCGGCTCCCTGCTGAGCAGAGAACCCGATGCGGGGCTTGATCCCAGGACCCTGAGATCATGACCTGAGCCAAAGGCAGAGGCTTTAACCCACTGAGCCACCCAGGTGCCCCTGGTGAGCATTTTTTAAAGTAGTGAATCAATATAGAATTTTAAGTTTTTTTCTATACCTACTGAGATAAATCATGTGGATTTTCTTTTATATCCTGTTAATGTAATAAAATATGTTAATGGTTTCTAGTGTTGAAAAATTCTTGTATTCCCAGACAAACTCTATTTAGTTACTTGAAAATAATACATTGCTAGATTTCTTTTGTTAACATTTTGTTTAGGAATGCCCTGTGACTTTTCTTTCTAGTATTACACCTTTTTGATCGTAGAATAAGCTTGGAGGCTTTTCCTAATTTCCTAATATCTGGAAAAATTTGTGTAACATAGGATTTATTCCCTGAAGGTATGGTAAAACTTATTCTATATCCTTTGTGCCTGGTGACGTTTTTAGGTGGGAGGGAGGTTTTTTTTTGTTGTTGTTGTTTATTTGTTTGCCTTTTTAAAGATTTTATTTATTTGAGAGACAGTGTGAGAGAGAGCACAGGCAGGGGAAAGGGGGGTGGCAGAGGGAGAGGGAGAGGCAGGCTCCCCGCTGAGTACATAGCTGGGATCAGGACCTGAGCCCAGGGCAGGTTCTTAACAGACCGAGACACTCAGATGTCCCTGTTTGTTTTTGTAGACTGAAATAGCTGAAGTATAACATACATATGGAAAAGTGTACAAACCATAGATGTATATAGTTCAGTGAATCTTCACAAACTGAATAAATCCATATAACTATAATTCAGATCAAGAAACTAAACATTACTAGTACCCTAGAAGTTTTTATTGCATACCCTCTCAGCCACTGCCCCTCTTCAGGGGTGACCACTACTCCAGTTTCTAAACTGTAGATTGGGTTTTTTTTTTGTTTATTTGTTTGTTTGTTTGGTTTTGAATTATATATAAGTGGAATCATACAGGATGAATTCTTTTGCATATGTCTTTCTTCTTTTATTCAACAATATATTTGTGAGATTCTTCTTGTTGTTTTGTATAATTGCAGTCCATTGATTTTATTAGCTGTGCAGTATTCTATTGCCTGAATAATCATACAGTAGAATACACTACATTTATTTACCCTTTATTCTATTAATGGCTTTGGGGTACTTTCCATTTTCTGGCTAATATGAATAAGGCCTTAATGAACATTCTTATATATGTTTTTTGTGAAGATATTTACATACCCCTTTAACCTACCTATGGTCATTGGCTTTGCCTTTGTTCAGCTTTAGTGGTTTAGTGTTTAATTAAAGTTGTATAACTAATTTACATTTTTGCCAGCAGTGTTTTGAATTCTGATTATTCCACATTCTTATTGGGGCTTGGTATTTATTTTATTTTAGCCATTCTAGTTGGTATATTGACTATCACATTATGCTGTTAACTTGCTTTTCCTTGATGATTAGTTACATTGAGCACCTTTTTCATATGCTTATTGGCCATTTGTATAATCATTTTGGTAAAGTGCCTATTCAAGTTTTTGTTCATTTGGATTGTCTCCCCTTTTCTTATTGACTTATGGAAGTTCTTTACATATTACAGATAATGCATCCTTTGTTGGAGATATGTACTGCAAATAGTTTCTTTTTTGGGTAGTTTTAAAATGAGTTTTTAAATTTTCTAATAGTCAAGTTTTCTGTTTCCTTTTGAGATCATTTTAATAACTTTTCTACCAGGTTATTGATTTATCTGTTTTTAAGTCTATGGATATAAAGTTTTACTTATTCTAGAAAATTATTAGTCACTATCTCTTCAAATATTGTAGATAAAACCATATGCGAGTAAGTGTATTTTTAATATAACTGGTAGGTTGCTTTTTATAGTTTTTAACCTTGTTTACTTCACAACAGTATTTCTAGGAAATTCTTGCTTTTCAAGATATAGAGAGCTTCTGATTTTGAAAAATAACTTCAGAGTATTTAGTAATGTTATGTGATATTATATTTACAAAGTCCCCTATTAGTGGACATTTAAATCATTTTCAGTCTTTTGCTATAACAAGCACAGCTACAATGATGATAAATTCATAAAGGGGAATTTCTGGTCTTACACAGTATTAACTTTTATGTTTATTGTTCTGTTTTTAATTTTTAAAATCTTTTAAAAATGAGATATAATTTATATACAATAAAATTCACCATTATAAGGGGTTCAGTTCAGGGTTTTTTTCTATATTCAGAGTTGTGCAACCATTACCACTATCTAATTCCAGAACATTTTCATCATCCCCTAAACAAAACACAGTACCTGTTAGCAGTCTCCTGCCTTCCCCTGGCCCCTAGCAACCATGAATCTGCTTTGTGTTTCTGTATTTGCCTACTCTGGACATTTCATGTAAATGAAATTATATAAAATGTGGTCTGGCTTCTTTTATTTCATATAATGTTTTTAAAGTTTCATCCATGTTATAGCATGTATTTGTGCTTAATTCCTTTTACGGCCAAATAATATTCCATTGGGTGGGTATACCATATTTTAGATATTTGGATATCTAGATATCTAGATAGATATTTGGCCTGTTTCTACTTATTGGCTATTACGAATAATGCTCCTGTGAATATTTGTGCACGGATTTTTGTGTGGACATATGCTTTCAATTCTCTCCAGTCTGTACCGAGGAGTAGAATTTCAGGGTGATACAGTAACTATATGTTTCACTGTTTGAGGAACTGTCAAACTGTTACCAGCTGTACCATTTTACATTCCTATCAGCAATATGTAAGGGTTCCAATTTTCCACAGCTTTGTTAACACTTGTTATTTCATTTTTTAAAAATATTATGGCTTCTGTCTGAAATTACTGTGAAGATGTATCTCATGGTTCTGATTTGAATTTTCCTAGTGACTAGAGATATTGAACATCTTTTCATGTGCTTATTAGCTATTTGTTTTTCTTTAGTGAAAGGTCTATTCAGATTCTTTGCACATTTTTAAAAAATTGTGTAATTTATCTTTTTATTGCTGAGCTGTAAGAATTCTTTGTATTTTCTGATTACTAGGCCTCTAGCAGATACACGATTTGATTACTTTCTTCCATTTTGTGGGTTGTCTTTTCATTTTCTTGATAGTGTCTTTTGAAACAAAATTTTAAAAATTGTAATGAATTCTAAATTATTTATTTTTCCTTTTGTTGTTTGTGCTTCTGGTGTCATATTTAAGAGTTTACTGCCAAAATCTGAGGTTAAGAAGATTTACCCTATAGTTGTAGCTTTTACCTTTAGGTCTTTGGCCTATTTTGAGGTAATTTTTGCAAATAGTGGCAGGTAGGGGTCCACATTCTTTTGCATGTGGATATCCAGTTGTCTCAGAATTATTTGTTGAAAAGATGATTTTTCCCCATCAGATAATCTTGGCACCCTTGTTGAAAATCAGTTTGACCTTAGATATATGGGTTTATCTCTGGACTCATAAATCTATTCTGGTGATCTGTTTACCTGTCCTTATGTCATTACTACACTGTCTTGATAATTGTAACTTTTTAGTAAGTTTTGAAATAGGAAAGTGAGTCTTCTACTTTTATTGTTTTTAAAATTGTTTTGACTGTTCTGATCCTTTTGCATTTTCATGTGGTTTTTAGGATTGGCTTGTCCATTTCTGTAAAAAAAAAAAAAGGCAGTTGGAATTCTGAGAAGAATCTATATTGAATCTTAGATCAAATGGGGAGTATTGCCATTTAAAAAATATTAAGTATTCAAATCCATGATCCATGAACGTGAGATGTCTTTCCTTTTTTTTTAAGGTCTTTAAAAATTTTTTTTAATAATGGCTCTTGCCACTTTTATTGAACTTTGTGCTGGAGATTCTAGCTGGAGCAGTTAGGTAAGAAAAAGAAATAAAAGGCAATCATTTTGGAAAGGAAGAAGTAAAACCAGCTCTGTTTGCTGATTACATGATCTTTTATATGTAGAAATCCCAAAAGAATTTCCCAAAAGAAAAAAAAAAAAAACAGAGAAAATAGATGAGTTCTACAAGATTGCAAGATTCAAGATGAATAAACCAAATTAGTTGTATTTTTATATACCAGCAATGAAAATGTGAAAATGAAATTAAGAAAATAATTCCATTTACAATAGAAAGAAAACATAAAATACTTAGGAATAAATTTAGCTTAAGAAGTGTAATATCGTTCTCTTTTTA
This sequence comes from Mellivora capensis, assembly GCA_004024625.1. Lineage (NCBI taxonomy): Eukaryota > Metazoa > Chordata > Mammalia > Carnivora > Mustelidae > Mellivora > Mellivora capensis. The sequence continues at coordinate 105,297 of PISX010003151.1, read as the reverse complement.
CTTTCATTTTTCATCCCTGGCATTTGGGGATTTTCCTTTATTAATTTGAAGCTCATCTATGTTTATAAAACAAAATCTACGTATGTATTATTTAACGTGTCTGTATGTTATAGAGAAGAGAGAGTAACTGTGGATGTGTGTATGGTTGGAGAGTTCTAGGTTATATCATTTCCCCATTTTACTGGAAATTCACTAGTAGATTTTCTAGGTGTAAACAGTTTTGGTAGCTTAAACCCAATTATAAGAGAAAGGTATTAAGCAAAGGTATAAATGCAATGGAACAAATCAATAACAAAGTGCTGGTAAACATGGCTACATGAAAAATTTAAACATCTTTACATTAGAAAAACTTTAAAGGCCAACAGTAAAGAGGTAGAAGTATTCTTAAATGTATGTTGGTAATGGACAAATTATCTTTCTGTATGAAGTATTCTTTTAAATCAATGAGAAGGGGAAAATGATAACCTATAATAGAAAAATGGCCAAATAATATATTAAAGTAAGAATTCACAGAAGAAGTACAAGTGGCTAATAGAGGAAAGAAAAGTATTTAGCTTTATTAATGAAATAAATGCTAATTAAAATCATGATATGTTATTTTTTGCCTGCATATTTCAGAAAAATATGGTGCTTTTTATGGATGAGTATGGAGTGAAACTCTCAGATAACTCAATAGTGGAAAATAAACTGACATTACATTTGATAGCACTTATAAAATTTGTTATATTTATATAATTTAAATAAGTAGTTTTACTTCTTGGAATTTATTCTGAAAAAATAATTGTTTTTAATATGGATTAAGTATGATTATGTTCATCTCAGCATGTTTAATGGCATAAATTTGGAATCAGCAGTCCAGAGATGGTTAATTGCACATAGAAAATTTTACCATTATTAAAATTCATATTTTAAAATACGGACAGATTATTCTTAATATAATAATGTTAAGTGAAAAATTATAAGACACAAAGCTATATAAAAAGTATGATAGCAGCTGTATAAAAAATAGCCATCATTCACATAATGACCATCAAACATGCACACACATATACATATAGAAAAAGAAATACCTCATCATATTGACAGTGACTGTCTTTGGGTGATAAAATTAAAGTTGATATTTTCTCCTTTAAATAGTTCTGGATTTTCTATATTTTCACAAATAAATATGTATTTCTTTTTTAATTAGGAAAAAAGTACAATATTTATGAATAAGATGTTTTCACACAGATTAAATAGATTATCATGGCACGGTGAGAATTTTTTCCATATGGCCCTGGGATTTTCTTCCTTTAGTTTATGAGTGCTGACAGTTGTGAACTAGTTTGCTAAGTGATAGGAAGCAGCTTTGAAACTTTAGGTATTTTAAATCCTAAGGATTTACAGTGAAGAAAATAATTTGGCAAATAATGTCAATAAGTCCTGATGTGTACTGCTAACTTGTCACCAGTTGGGTTAATGTCTGTGTAATGATAACTTTGTTATTCCTCCTCCTTTTATTAGTCTCCCACCCCACCTTTCACCAAACCCATGTAAGTAGTTCAGTGTTGCAGTAGTAACCACTAGGGCCATTTGAGTAGCTCACTCTCACTCCAGCCCCCTTCCAAATCCTATCACTTTTTCCTTTAAATGCTATATTTTATTTCTTGTTTTGAATTTTTATTTTAAAGATTTTATTTATTTATTTGACAGACAGAGTAGGCAGAGGCAGGCAGAGAGAGAGGAGAAAGCAGGCTCCCCGCTGAGCAGAGAGCCCGATGCGGGGCTCTATCCCAGGACCCTGAGATCACAACCGGAGCTGAAGGCAGAGGCTTTAACCCACTGAGCCACCCAGGCGCCCCTTCTTGTTTTGAATTTTTCAAAAAATTTTTATTTATTTGAGAGAGAGAGAGAGAGAGAGAGAGCAGAGAGAGAGCATGAGTAGGGAGGAGAGAGAGAAGCAGGGTTCCTGCTGAGTAGGAAGTCCAATGTGGGACTCCATCCCATGACCTGAGACGAAGGCAGATGCTTAACTGACTGAACCACCCAGGTGCCCCTCTTGGTTTGAATTTTTAAATGGGACTTCCTTAATGAGCAGAACCATCTTCCTGGTCTTAGGATCATGGTCTCTTTAATTATAATGGGGTTTTTATGTTATATCTAGAGTGAAAATTTTAGTTAATTGAACCTTATTTTGCATCTCCTGTGTGCCATTGCACTGATAGTAGGGATATAACAAAGAATAGATTATGTTCCTTGCCATTCTCTGGTTCCCAGTGGAGATTTTATTTTATAATACGAGTGGGGGTGGGTTAGGAGGGGAAGGGCGAAGAGAATGGCATAGTAATTAAAAGAATGAGCTACTCTATAATTTACTTGTTTTTTAACTTCTCAGTATTCTCATCTGAGAAGTAGAAATAATAGTACTTTCTTCTGTCATTCTCTATTTCCTTGTATTTTTCTCTTTTCATCATCGAACTTTTTACTCTTGAGACTTCATTGTTTTGTTCATTTATTCACAATAATGTGAAATCCTGGAGGACAGTCACTTTGTCTGGTTTACTCATATATGTCTAGCATCTAGCATAGGGCCTGCTATATAATCATTCCCAATGTGTTCCTCCTGCTGGGAACAGTCTTCCCCCATATCTGTACATAACTCTTAATGCTTTATTTAGTTCACTGTTCAGTTTTCATCTCAATAGAGAGGGCTTACTGGACAACCTCTTCTATAAATTAGCACTCTCCATTTTTCTCTATTTTATCCTGCTTTATTTTTCTCCATAACACTTAACAGTGCTGATATATTATGTATCTGTTTTCTTGCTTACTGCCTATCTTTTTTCACTGGGATATAAGACCTGTCATTGCCTGGAGTTTGTTCATTCTTTTATCTTCAATTTCTCACTAGGCACGTTAAGCTCTCAGATGTCTCTTGAAGGAAACTGTTGAATATATGGATGAATAGATAAAGGAATATTACTGTTTAGGTTGCTGTGAAAATGAACAAAAGTAAATGGTGGTATACTTCTACAATGACTGCTACAAATAGACACTTAATAAATGTTAGTCTTAATATGATATTGCTCAGAATTTTTAATCTTATAAAAAATATGCAAAATTGATATTTTTACTCTGATTTTGTAAATGAGAAAATTGAAGCTCAAGAGTTGTTCAAAGTTTAGTAAGTTCTGGCTAGTAAGGACTATTTCCAGGATCCAGAATTTTTTTTTTAAAGATTTTATTTATTTACTTGACAGAGAGAGAAGATCACAAGTAGGCAGAGAGGCAGGCAGAGGGGGAGGGGGGAAGCAGGCTCCCTTCTGAGCAGAGAGCCCAATACAGGACTCGATCCCAGGACCCTGAGATCATGACCTGAGCTGAAGGCAGAGCTTAACCCACTGAGCCACTCAGGCGCCCCAAGGATTCAAAATTTAATCTGCCTTTTTCTTAACTATAGCTCTTTTCACTCTACGGTGTTGCTTTAAAAAAAAAAAATCAAAGGAGGCTGATGGGCAGAGTGACATTTGAATTGACCTTAAAAGATAAATAGGAGTTTGCTTGGCACACAGTAGGGGAGAAGGTCATTTGAAGCCAGTGTGGGGGGAGGACATTTAAAGAAGAGGGAACACTATGACCAATGAATGCGTCATGTAGTCATGGTTGTGCAGGTGCACTTGTGCAGCTAGCTCCCAACTTTGAAGAGCATCAGCTCATCTTTATAACTGGGGTAGTATGGACAGTCTAGCTGCCAATCTTCTCAGTAGATTTTATGTCTTAATGGGCCTGTCTCTGCTAGACATGGAATAGACCTGAGCTGTCCAAAATAGTAGCCAGTAGATACCAGTGGCCATTTAAATTAAGATAAAAGTAAAAAATTAGTTCTTTAGGTGCGCCAGCTGCATCATAGGTGCTCAATAGCCGGAAGTGGTCTGTGATGCCATTTTAGACAGGACTGATCTGGAACATAACCATCACTGCAGAAAATTCTGTTGGACAGCGTTGGTTTAGACAGTTAACACATGACTAGATAGAGGGCTTTAGCAAAACATTTCCGTAGAAGAGGAGAAGAGTGAATAAAAAAGTTTTAAATTTCCCAAACTATAAATGCTTTAAAAAAAAAATGGAGTCAGGGCGCCTGGGTGGCTCAGTGGGTTAAGCCTCTGCCTTCGGCTCAGGTCATGATCTCGGGGTCCTGGAATTGAGCCCTGCATCGGGCTCTCTGCTCAGCAAGGAGCCTGCTTCCCCCCTCTCTCTGCCTGATTCTCTGCCTACTTGTGATCTCTCTCTCTCTTTGTCAAATAAATAAATAAAATATTTTAAAAAATGGAGTCTGAGCAGTTATTGGAAATTCTAATCTAATTATGTTTTTAAAAAAGGCCAGTTAGGCTTTTGTTTTTCTTTGTAGATGAAAACTTCAGTTTATTTGACTTGGATAGGGATACAAAGCCAAAAGCTTCAGGAATCTTGGGAAATTACTCTAAGGATATAGATTAAAAACCATCCCCATTAGCCTGACATGCCAAAACAAATGGACTCAGAAACTTGGGATGGCCAGTCCTAGATCTAGGCCCTGAACTATGTAGAGTGGTTACTCCTTAGGTAAAGAGCTGACTTTAGCTGATAGGGATCTTTACTCATCTTCATATTTATAGTTCGTATCCTGACTTCTCACTTTATAAAAAGTTTACATAAATCTTCAAAATGTGTCCACAAATTGACTTTATTTCTTCAGATGCAGAAATAGAGTGCAGCCGACTTGCCAAGTATCACACAACTGGGAGGTAGTAGAGCCAGTGTTCAGTTTCAGAGTTTCTGACTCATAAGTCAAGTGCTCCTCAAATCACATTCACACCGAGCATGTCTCTTTAAAAAGGAATGTAAAATGAGAAGAGCTCAGAAGGAAGGCGGAATGAGAGGCTTAGAGAAGTGACCTTTTTGGGAGTAACAGGTTGATCCTCAAACTCATTAGAAGTCACCAAAGTTCTCTCCTCTTCCTTAGAGTCATAAGAGAGTAGTAGCATGTTGAAAGCAGTTGGCTAACACTTTCTTAATTAACTTGATTTGCTCTACTTAGGATCTGTGCTTAGACTTTGTTAGTAGAAAGGGATTTAAGGGAGGTCGATTAAGATACATTTTGAAGAAAGAATACATATTATTTGACAAGAATACCATTATTCTAAAAGTCATTAAGGCTTAAAATATTGGTCTTCCCAGGGATGCCTGGGTGGCCCAGTCATTTAAGCATCTGCCTTTAGCTCAGATCATGATCCCAGATTCCTGGGATCGAGTCCTGACTGGGCTCCTTGCTCAGTAGGGAACCTACTTCTCCTTTTGCTTGCTGTTCCCCATACTTGTGCGTCCTCTGTCTCTTTCTGACAAATAAATAAGATCCTTAAAAAACAAAACAAAACCGGGGTGCCTGGGTGGCCCAGTGGGTTAAAGCCTCTGCCTTCGGCTCAGATCATGATCTCAGGGTCCTGGGATCGAGCCCTGCATCAGGCTCTCTGCTCCGCAGGGAGCCTGCTTCCGCCCTCTCTCTCTGCCTGCTTCTCTGCCCACTTGTGATCTCTGTCTGTCAAATAAATAAATAAAATCTTAAAAAAAAACCCACCAAAACCAACAACAACAAAAAAACCCAAAACATTCGTCTTCCCAGTTCTACTCAGGATTGATTGCGTGATTCCTCTGGACTACAGTAACATGATGTTTTCGCCTATATTGTAATATGTACTATTGTCAAACTTCATTATTTTTGAGAGTATTGTCTGTCTGCCTTACTAGATTTTTTAAAAAAGATTTTATTTATTTATTTGACACAGAGAGAGTACAAGCAGGGGGAGCGGCAGACAGAGGGAGAGCGTGTTTAGCTGGCTATGAGAGTCAAAAATTTTTAAGACATACAGTAACATAAGAAAGCACTTAAAAAACAATACAAATATATAATCAACTGCTTGACCATGTGATTGACTAGTCCATAAATTCTGTAGAAGTTCAGGGAAGAAAACACTGAAACCTTGAATCATTAGACGTAGAGTTTCATTGGAGAAGCTGACAGTTGTTTGGTGTTCTATATCATTTATTCATTTTATTTTTTCAGCCCAAATCTTTCCCTGTCTTCCTACTACAAATATATAAGTTTTAGAGTAATAGGCTCTGTTTTGTCAGTATAAAAATATTTCCCCGTCAGAAGAATTCAGATGCTTATAAATAGATACTCTTGCTTAAATTTCATTATTTTAAATGGTATTGGATCCCTTCCCAGTACTTAGAAAATATATATACCTGAGCTGTTTCTTCTGATCACCTTTTACTGTGGACACTTGGGTCAAAGTCATGCTGGAATAATTTGAGGAAAGGAGAATTTGGCAGATAGTACAGTATTTGAATATCATAAAATTTAAGTTTCACATGGGGTATGGCTTTGTTTAAGCTCAACTTATGATAGAGTTTGTCAGTTATATAGTAATATAGGTTACAAAGTTCTATTTTTATGGTGATAGATTCTTCTATATGGTTAGCTGTTCTATTCTGTACTTATCATAAATACATTTTTATTTTTGTCTTTTTTTAAATTTTTTTTTTTTTTAAGATTTTATTTATTTATTTGACAGACAGAGATTACAAGTAGGCAGAGAGACAGGCAGAGAGAGGAGGGGAAGCAGGCTCCCTGCTTGCTGAGCAGAGAGCCCGATGCGGGGCTCGATCCCAGGACCCTGGGATCGTGACCTGAACTGAAGGCAGAGGCTTTAACCCACTGAGCCACCCAGGTGCCCCCCTTTTTTTAAATTTTTAAAAATATTTTATTTATTTATTTGACAGAGAGAGAGAGAGAGAGAGAGAGAGATCACAAGGAAGCAGAGAGGCAGGCAGAGAGAGAGGAGGAAGCAGGCTCCCTGCTGAGCAGAGAGCCCGATGCGGGGCTCGATCCCAGGACCCTGG